>PVKE010000243.1:130845-173910 GCA_004027555.1 Craseonycteris thonglongyai | reverse complement strand
GTGTGTGTGTGTGTGTGTGTGTGTGTGTGTGTGTGTGTGTGTGTGTCTCTCTTTGTCAAATAATAAAATAAATCTTTAAAAAAAAAGTAAAGAAGGTCTTTTGTGGTTCCATACAAATTTGATGATATTTTTAGATCTATTTCTTGAAAGAATGACTGTGGGATGTTGATGGGAATGGCATTGAATCTGTATATTGCTTTGGGGGGCACCGGATATATGGTGATGGAAGGGGAGCTGATTCTGGGTGGTGGGCACATAATGCGATGCATGGGTGATGTGATGTGGACTTGTACATTGGGAAACTATCTAATTGTTACCAACCAATGTCACCCCATTAAATATAACAATAAAAATAAATTAATTAATTTTAAAAAAGTAAAGAAGGGATACCAAGATGGCTCACTGGGTTGAGCACTTGCTTTGCAGCCTTGAGGTCTGGAGATTGAGTCCTGGCCCTGGCCCATGTGGACCCATATGCTAAACTGGGGTGTGCTCTCCATGTGGGAGGCCCCCTGGTTCAGTTTGTCTTCTGTGTGGCCCCGCGTCCACCTGTGTAGAATGAAACTATGTTGAAACTAATGAAGTGTGGCTGTGGGGACTGCTCTGGTCTCTCCCCCTTCTCTCTGTCTCTCTCTCCATCAAACAATAAAATAAATCTTAAAAAGAAACAAAACAGGTCCAAAATGAAGTCACTTGTGTTAAGCCCCATGTAGATAAACCAAGGTTTAGTCACAGTTTTAACCTCTTCTGGGATATTATCTACCATCTCTGGGTGTCCTTCACCCTGTCCTTTCCTAAAGAAGGTGACTTGCCTGAACCATTCTTTTTTTTTTTTGCTAATAACTTCCTGGTCCCACCTCCCTTCTAACTATAAAAAGTCTTCCATTTTGTAGAGCTCCTCAGAGCTCCTTTCTATTTGCTAGATGGGCTGCTGTACTATTCATGAATCATTGAATAAAGCCAATCAGATCTTTAAATTGACTCAGTTGAATTCTTTTATTTAATGGGACAAAGATAGACTAGAGAGGTAAGTCATGTAAGAAGTGAGATGCAGTTGCTTTCATTATAAGCTTTTCTAATATATCTGAGTTCTTGCCATATATATATAGATATCTAGATAGATATCTAGATAGATAGGTAGATATAGATAGATAAATATATCTTCAATAACTATAAATATTTTTTAAAACCTTATCTTTATCCCTACAAGGCCCCAGGAGCTGTCCCACCCATCTGTCATTCCAGCAGCTGGCCCACACCCACCTGCAGAGCAGAAGTGACCCTGTTTCAGCCACCTATTTCTGTGTCACAAAAAATACCCTTAAAAGCTGGTGACTCAAAACAACAACAAAGTATTATTTTCACAATTCTGTGGGTTGACCAGATGGCTTTTCTGCTTCGTGTGGTGTCATCTGGGACCCTGAAACAGCTGGACGGTACAGAATGGTCTCCCTCATGTGGCTCATATAGATTGGCTTCCAGCTGGGAGCTCAGGGAAGCTCCAGTTCTCTCTGTGGGGACTCTCCACTTAGCTACTTGGGCTTCCTCACAGAATGGACGTTAGGTTCCAAGAAGCAGAGAGTGATTTAAGGGGCAAAAGCAGAAACTGCAGACCTTCGTAGCCCCAGTACTTATATAGAATCATCTCTGCTGCACTGTATTCACCAAAAGAAGTCAAAGGCCAGCCCAGATTCAAGGACAGAGAATTCAATCCCATCTCTAAAGGGCAGGAAGTAGTAAAGAACTGTGGTTATCCCCAATAGGCAGAGACCAGAAAAAAAACTTCATGGCAAAGGCTGAAGACCTCACATGACCACTGCCTCATTGCCCCAACAGCACTCCCACTAGCCACATTTTGACTACCGGTAATTGTATGTGGGTGACTTCCAACTGCCTTGGTGCTTCTGCACACATCCAGCTCTCTCAGGCTGTCCTTTTAGTCCTCTATGTGCAGTACAGCCCACGGTTCTAGACGGATGTGGTCACCTGAGTGCTTGGTTTTTATTAGTATCTTAGCCTTCAGATTTTTCAACTCCCAAATGACACATACTAAGTCTTCTAAAATGCTCTGTACATTTTAGTGAAATTCACTTTTCTCTCCCCCTCTACCCCATTAGAGGGTTGTGGTTAATAAATGCCATCAGTGTTTAAATTATGTATCTATGAAAATATAAATTATATATTTATATTTACAAGGCTGCCACGTTGCACAACTCCAGAGAGGCACCATTCACACTGTAGTTAGTCCTTATAAATGTTGTCGCCTAGAGTTACGTAGTACCCAGCTCATACAACTGAGCGTGGCCTTCCAGGATATGGATCACTAATAGTATATCTTTCATTCGACCTCTCTAATGTATACTACTTTTAGGGCACTGGCTCTCCATCTGGCTGTTCATTATAATCACCTGGGCAGGCCACCCCTCCAACCAATTAATTCTAAATTGCTTTGGGGTGGGACCAAGGCATGAGTAATTTTAAAGCTCCTTAGGTGATTCCAACATGCAGTCAAGATATAGAGCTAGTACTCTCAGGGAATATGTGTACAGAATCTTTGAAAGATTATTTTCATTTTTTATTTTTCTAAAAGTATAAAATGGTTGGCATTTATTGTAGAAAAAAATAATTGAAAGTGCCGAATAACCTAAACAACAAAGCAAGCTCACCTCCATGGGTTTGAAATTTTTCTTTTTTCAGTGAATGTATTTCCCCATGGAGTCATACCGGGTATTAAAGGTGTATTAGCCTCCATCCTGCCTCTCTTTACAAAAGAGAAATGCAGAGGGAGAGAGGGGTGCTACTTGTGAACTTCATTTTTCCCTCTTGACTCAGACTGAAAGTGGGAAACCACTTCGTCTGCAGAGATTGTTCAGTTCCTCCATTAACTTTTTCTAGCCCTGGGGACAAGGTAGAACTCAGGAGTCAAAGATCACACCCTATACCTTCTGCTCTAGACATTGGAGGGAGATTTATTAACTTTGCTGGGCCTTAGCTTTGCCCTGCTGTGAGAAGCTGGCACATGTTGTCCCCAGTGGCTTCTCCTGTCAGGGTAGACCCTGCACGATTCTTGAACCTTTGCGATTCATTTAATAATCCTCTTGAAGACGCAGCCATGCCCATGGCCATGCCCCAGGCCCTCTGGTGGCCTCGGGCCCTCAGGTCTGCCTTCCTGTTTGGTTAGGTTTCTGGTTCCTCTTCTGATACACGTCTGGTTCTCCTAGGAACTTGCTTGCTCTTCCTGGGAATTCTGAGCCTCAGGCCTGGTGGTGCGGGAGCCAGTTACCCAGTTGCCCACACTTGGTTGGCCCCATTGCTGACCACCATCCACTATTGGGATATTTGGCTTCTTTATATTGACACTGGGTAGCTGCTGGGTCATCATGGAGAACCTTCTCCATCTACAAGCCATGGGGTCCCTCCACTTCTACCCCAACCCTAGCCTTGGCACCCCCTGCCATGATATGAAGGGTTTACAGGCACATACAACCTCCACAAATATTGCTGAAAACCTGTTACATGCCAGGCAATGGTGCCCAAATTAGAACCAGTACCTGTCTCCTAGAGCAAGAAGAGGAAATAGGATGTCCTGAGAGGTCCTGATGGGAAAACGTAACTATGAGGGAAGAAAAATAAATTTCCTCCTACCCTTCTAAGTTCATGTTGGCCTAATAATCAAATTAAGATAAGACAGAGTAGAAGATGCTGGAATAGCTCGGCGGTTGAGCACTTCCCTTGCAAATCATGAGGTCCAGGGTTATAGTCCAGGCCCTGGCCAGTACAACCCCATATGCTGAACTGTGGCACAGCTGGTAACTGCCCAGATGGCAGCAAAAGTTCTTGCCTCCCATGCAGGAGGCCTCCAGTTCCGTTCTCACCCCTCACAGCCCCACATCCACCTGTGTGTTTGTAGAATGAAACCATGTCATAACTAATGATATACAACTGTGGAGACTGCTCTGGGCCCTTCCCCCCACCCTCCTTCTCTCCTAATTATCTCTCTCAAACAATAAAATAAAATCTTTTAAAAAATAATAAAATATGAGACAAAGTGACAGAAGAAAATAATGAAATTTATTACATATTTACATACAGGGGTTCCATAAGAACATGGGGCCCAAGGACATATTTGGTAATTGAGGCTTATGTGTTGTCTTGAGCTAAGAAGAAGGGAAGGGCCATAGGATTGTGGCTTGGGATTCCAAAAAGCAGGAGTAATTCACATGGAGATAAAAAAGCAAATGTTTGGTAAACAAATGTTTGCTGGGCCATCTTTAACAATGGGACACAGAGAGGACTTTGATCAAAGGAACCTTGCTAGATTCTTCCTTGTCTATCACACCAGTTCATATAAAACTGTCATTATCTATAATGATAACTACTCTATCTAATTTTTTTAGGCAGTTAGAGGGAAGGTCAAAGTTCCTTTCTGAGTCTTTTGTTTCTTAAGAATAACCAACATAAAATAACTAATATCCCAAAGGCATATTTTGGGGTGATAAACTGTTTCCCCTCACCGGGGATGGCTTTCTGGAAGGAGAGGCTGATAGACGAGACATGTAGGATGACAAGAAGCTAGTTAGGTGAAGAGGAGCAGGAATGTCTCAGAGAGAGGAAACAGCATGTGCAAGGGTCTAAGGCAGAAAGGAGAGGCTGGAAGGGAGGCCATTGTGATGGGTCCCCTCCAGGGGACAGAGTAGAGTGAGCAATTGGGCTGAGAAGGGACCAGGCCAGAGCAGCAGATCCTGTGGTCATGTCAAGATCTTAGATGGCCTTCCAAAGGGCTCCTAAGGTTTCTAAGCAAGTGAGTAACACAATCACTCACACACACACACACACACACACACACACACACACACACACACACACACTGAACTACCCAGTTAGAGGCAAGAGAGCCACCATTGTTACCAGAGAATGGGGCCCTCCTAGTTTCTTGGAATCCTGAACATAGAATTGAGCAAGACACCAAAGTATGGAGGTGAAAGAACAGTTTATTAGAAATAGAAGTAGTAGAAGTACACTCCTAAGAAGTGGAAGCAGGCCCGAGCAAGAGGAGATGGCTCAAAGGCCCTGACTATAGAGTCCTTGGTAGTTTTATTCCTCAGAAGGAGGTCACACCTTTCTGGGCACAGGGCCTTTTGATTGATAATCTTGATTGACAGGGGATTTATTATATCACTCTTTCTAATTACACATGCTTCTTCCCAGAGTTTAGTCTGTTATAATGATACTAATAAACCTCTGGGCATATGTATGATATTATAATGATGGTATAATAAGGCTTAGGTGAAATGAAGGTCATTGTAACTTACTGCACAAGCATTGGGAACTGGTTTAAACCGGTAGGTACTTTTGTGCTATAGAACTTCCTTGTATTATTTATTTTTCTCTACTATTTCCTTCTGTGGTTGCTTAATCTGGGGAGGAGTTTCCTGAAAATAAGGTGCTAACTATGCTGGCAATGCAGGCTCTATGGAAAGGGGTCCAAAGATCCCCTTATTCTAGCTGCCTACCTCGCCTTCTCTTGAGAGACGTGATCCCCATAAATCTCTATGGGAAGTTGCAGGGCTGAAGGTCTCTTCTATATCTACTTCCTGTTGAGTATGGTCATTATCCCTGACTATTGGGGATTCACAGAACTCTCGCCCTAAGTAGGCTAAAAACAATAGGGGTGGGGGAGTTGGGGGTGGGGTGGGAGGAGTCTCTGGATCCATCCAGAAGGTCTCGTTCAGTTATTCAAATGAGATGGGTTGCAATCTTTGCTATATTATGAGCCATGCCCCAGTGGTCCCTAGACTAGGAGAGATAGGTTTGATTCATATAACTAAAAGTATTATCCTGTGAAGCAGGCCCCACAGTCATAGATGCAGGGTAACCTTGTGGGGAAACACTCTTCTTAGCCCCTCAGGGTCTGTGGCCCATCTTCTGGCTTAGTTGGTTATTCCTGGGACACTGCTTGGTCAGGAGTTAGGCCCAAAATGGCCTGGAAAAAGATAGCTAATCTACAATGATTATATTCGACAAGCAGGAGACGAATTCCAAGTTTCAAAGCAATGGACTAATACAGTGGGCAGGGGACATTTCACTCTAAAACCCCTCTGTCCTTGATTTAAAAAAGTGATTACTGGTAAGCTAGAAACTGGAAAAACAATGAAAGGGTTAAGAAGTGGGGGGTTAAAAAGGGGCCCTTTTCCCAATCACCATTATACATTCTTATATCTGAAGGAGAGATCATGGGTTGCCCCCCAGGTAGGAAAATGGGTTGCTGGGGATGGGAGAAGGAGGAAGACTCTTCGGTATGTATTCTTTTAGACCTTCTGGATTTTATTTCATGTGAGTACATCTGCTATTCAAAGAGAAAATATAAATTACGGTAAGATCAATCCTGACCCCTAAAATATACATTTAAGTCTTAATATCTGCATGAGGAACAATCAGTCAAATCCAGATTGAGGGACATTCTGCCAAACAAATGGCCTAAATTCTTTAAACTATCAATGTCAAAAAAGACAAAAACAGGACAGGAGAAGGTTCTAGGTGAGAGGAGATTGAGGAGACTCAACAGTGAAAGGCGATGGGCCTTGGTTGGGTCTTGAATCGAAGGAGAAAAGGACATAATTAGGATAAAGGGCAAAACTTGAATGTGGACCAGCCATATAGAGACTAGATCTGTACCTATGTTAAATTTATTGGGTGTAATAATAGTTTTATTCGAATGTAAGAGAAGGTTCATGATCTAGAAGATATATGCGGAAATATCTGGGTAAAGTGTCAGGATGTCTGTCACTGTCTCTCAAATATTTCAGAAAAAAAAAGGAAGAAAATATTGTTGATATTTTTGACCAGTGTATATGCTTCTATTAGAGACATAGAAAATGTTCATTGTTGGTGTACTTAATACAGTAGATTCTCCATTAACCAGAACTCAAGCAGCCAGAGAAAAGTTTTTGGCAGTTGCTTGAGATTTTGCTGGTTGCTTAAGAGTGCCAGTGGTTTGAGTTCCAATTAATGGAGAATCTACTTACATTTATCTGGCATCTATAAATCCCCATCGGTGCTGGTTAACTGATAGTACTGTATTTATTATTCTTCCAGTTTTTCTATGGTTTAAAATTTTTCAAATGAAGAGTAAGGGAAAATTACGCTTAACATAAAATAAAAATGCCTTCTAAACAATTGCTTATGAAGAGAAAAGAAATTAAATGTTGGCAGATTCCAGAATGAGTGCTGTAGTTTTCATACTTGAAGCAAAAACAAATCCCTCCTAGTTAGAGTGTGGGCCCCCTCATCCATCATGGCTCCTTTGGATGACATAATCAGTTAAAATACTCCTGCTTCCAGATGCCCTCTAAAATTTCCTCTTTCAAAGCCGCAAAATGGGTGAAACACCTCAATGAAAGGGCTGAGGAAGCTACACATTCAGAGATCTCTCAGGCCTTTTCAAGCATGTAAACATATGCAACCATGTAATGCCCTGACCTTTTACACATGCCAAGCCAAAGTCAGTTTTCTTTGAATAAACTCAGTTTTAGAAGAAAAATAAATTATCCAACTGGCCTTTCAAATGTGACTGTTGGGGAAGCCGGGATGGCTCAGCGGGTTAAGCGTTCCCTTTGCAGCCCTGGGGACCAAGGATCAAATTCCAGCTCTGGCCCCTGCGGACCCACATGCTGAACTGGGGTGTAGCTCCAGTTCAGTTCTCAGTGAGTTGGGGGCGTGCCTCCCATTCAGGATGTCCCCAACCTGGTTCCTGCCCTGCGTGGCCCCTGCCCACCTGTGCGGAACAAAACCATGTGGAAAAACTGATGATGGGCCCTCCCCTTTCTCTCTATCTCTCCCTGTCTCTCTCTGTCTCTGTCAAAAACAATAAAATAAATCTAAAAAAAACAAAAAGTGATTATTAAATTCCCAACACTGTGGCAGCAGGAGAGTGCAGGGTGAGGGCTAGTGATTTGAGTCAGATGGATCCCAGCGAAACCCCTCACCTCACTGGTCAGTTTCACCTGTGAATCCAGTGCTCAGATTGGCCACTGTGTTGCCTGTACTATAAAAACTGCAAATAATGAGAAAGAAAACTCACTACCATCCGTGGTTGCCCAGCAGTGAGTGGGCTCCGATGCCATTGGCATCTGACAAGAAAGTTCTGCTGCTACCAGGGAGTGGGTTCTGGTTGGCTGGGCTGGACATGAGTGGGGGACATGAGATGCAGTGTGTTTTGGAGAACTGGGGATGCTAAGGACAATGCTCTTGAGCTTGACCTGTTCTCTCAGGGCCACTGGACCTCCTCTCCCTTGGCTCAGCCAGAGCACCTGTGAGGCCTGCTGGCTACTGATGACAGCATCCTAAGTAGTGAAGAGTTGAGGCTCTGGAGTCAGAGCTGGGTTCAAATCCTGAACTTGCTATTCACAAGTGGCTTAGTCTGTCTAGGCCTCATGTTCTTCCTCCCTAAAATGGGGAAAGTAAGTATCCATGGTGAAGTGTGCTTTCTGATAAGGACACAAGACACAGTCTCTTAAACCCTCAGTACAGATAAGCATAAAGTAGGCATCTGAAACATGGTAACCCACAGACCTCAGGTCAGAGTGGGTCAGCAGGAACACAGCCCAGGGCCACAGCCTGGAAGTACGGGGAAATGGAGGAAACCACAATTCCCAGCACTCCTCCAGTAGCCGTGGGGGGAGAGAAGTACAGGGGCAATTGATTGGGAGTAGCACACTCTGTGACATTGTGGGGAGGGGACCTGAGCAGGAAGGGACATTGCAAAGCTGCACTCCAAAGAGAGAAAACTCATTAACCCCAGGCTTCTGCTTCCCTGAGTGGAACTTGCAAGTTTGGATCCTGAACTGAACTATTCCAGAAAATAGAGCTGAGACTAAAGTGGTACCAACAGCCCATCTGCTCTCAGCTTCCCTGCTAAATATATGCCAAAAAAAAAAAGGAATTTCCTACAGTATTTCTCCATGTATAAAATGATACTTTTATCTAGAATTGCTAAAACAAAAATTGGGGGCCATCTTATACATAGGAGTAACCCATGTACTGATTTCTTAATGTTAGGTTCAAAACATAGGTACATGGGGGCATCTTATATACGGGAAAATGCGGTAATTTATATGGTGGAAGAAAAATGGATCATTCAAAAGATCCAAATTCAATGGGATGACTGAGGTCCCGCCAGGCTGGAAACCGGTCCCACACCAGGCCCAGATGACTCAGGGAATTCCCAGGAACAGACAACTCCTCCACCAGCCACCGAGCACACATCCCAACAGACGTGCATTCCAAGTTGTGCTCAGAAGTCTGCGCTCTGTAAGCTCACCCGTTTCTCTATGCCTGGGGTTTTCCCCACCGAGTCTCAGTTCAGTGCTCTTTTTGGAAATTTTCAGCCCTTCTTTGGCACAGTTAAGGAGAAAGGAATTTTTCCAGGACTGAGTCAAAGATGTTGACTCAGCTGGATTGAGAGAGGGGAGGGTGATTCTGATGAGACAAATGAAGAGGTGGTGGTGGGAACAATGTGAGAGTCCACGAAGTAGACTGGCCTCCTTCTGACCAGGGCCACCATTCCCAGGGCCCACTGGCCCCGAACCTGGTTTGCCTGCTAACTAGCTCTCTAGTCATTGGTCATCTCCTAACCATCTCATTGCTCCTCAAGTCTTCTTTCCCACCAATCACATACAACATAAAGGCTTAAACGCCCTGTAGCAATGATTAGACAGGCGTTAACTCATCCACTGTGGGCCATGCTGTCTCCCCTCCATTCTGCCTGCTGCTTGTCCCAACCTCTCTCTAGCTATACCAGAGAGAAAAATTAGTGGGAAAATGAACTCTTTGAGATCCACCCCAGCTAAAGTTGTTGAGGGTGATTCTGAGGACACCCAAAAAATTCCACAGAGGCTGACGCCCCGGGGCCTTCTTGCCTCTTAGGGTCTTCAGAGCCTGGGTCCAGTCTTCATTCTGAGCCCTGGTCCCAGACCTCTCCACAGCATCTGCTTTCACCACACTGTCTTCTTCCTCCATTGCAAGTTGATTTCCTGCCAAACCATTTCCCTCCTGGCTCCAAACTTTTGTCGGGAAGAAGTGAAATCAGCACTTGGAGAGCTGAAAGGGTTGTGGGAGGAGGGGGCGGAGCAGCTGGATCTTGGTGGTAAAGCAAGACTCTGGTGGGGCATGAAGTTCCTAGCAGGATGGGCCAGCTCAAACGCCCATTGGCCCAGCAGGTCCCATGAGAGAGGCTTCCTAGTAGTGTCTAGAGCTGTATTCTTCAGACACATATACATCTTGTATCCACACTAACCATTCTCGGGCCATGTATTTTTCTCCACATTAGAGAAGTGGGTATAAAAAAAGTATTTCTCTTTCCTCTTAGCCCTTCTACAAGAAAAATAACAGTGCATGAGTTTGGGAACCAATAGAGAGTGGTGGGGACTGCGGCATCAGGGCCACCAGGTAAATTTATTCAGGTTGGGCAGGCTCTGTAGCATCCACCAATTATGGCCATGTGCAGATGTGGGCCTCTGATGATAAATCTGACCGAGAGATCTGGATTGTTGTGTAATAATCATGTAAGGTGTAAATCTTGGCAACTAATTCAGAAGCATTGAGGCCCTGGCAGTCAGTAGTGTGGGCTGAACAAAATGCATTTCTAGGTGGAGCTAGGCCTACATATGAGAGCCTGAGTCCTCTGCTTTATGGGTAAGGCAAAAGCATGGACCAGGCTGAATGGGCACAGGAGCCTGGTATGGGCAATGTCAGCACTCCACACGTTCCCTTGTATCTTTTTACCGTCTTGTGTCCCTGACCTCTTCTGGCTCTGAAGTGCTTTTGCTTCCTCAAGTATACACCTGCTGGGGAAGCCGGGATGGCTCAGTGGGTTAAGCACTCACTTTGCAGCGCCGGGGACCGAGGATCGAATCCCGGTCACAGCCTGTGCGGACCCATGTGCTGAACTGGGGAGCTCCCCCAGTTCAGTTCTCTCTCTCTCTCTGTCTCTCTCTGTCTCTCTCTCTGTCAATAAATAAATAAATAAATCTTTTAAAAAATGTTTATTCAAAATAAAATAAAATGGTTAATTAAAAAAAAAAAAGTATACACCTGCTGCTCTTGTTTGGAGGGCTTCCCTTGGGCTACTAGGGCCTCCTTGCCTGTAGCCAGAGGTGCCTAGAATTTTACATTAGTCTTCCACTGTCCTAAGTGACGGACTGGTAGGAGCAGGAGTGTGGAAGTCCAGACCTCTTGACTTGGGTCAGAATAGCTCTGAGTATTCCTCACACTCCGGAGCTCCCCAAAGCATCAAGCTAAAGCCACCCTCTGTGGGACTTCACCTAAGATCACCTTATGGCTTGACTCCTCCCTAACTTGACCTGCTTCCTTCATTTCCTTCGAAGTTTTTCCTAGAAGAACTTCCTTAATAAATCACAGGCACATGAGTCCTTATCCCAGGATCTCTTCTGAAGGAATTCCCACACCCACCCCTACCCCAGACACAGCCAAGGCGAAAAAACTCCTCCTGCCACGGAGCAAGAATTACTGCCAGGGGCTGGTTCAGTAGTTTGAGACCTTCGGAGGACATGGCTGTAAAAGAACATGGCCTTGTCTAAGAGTCACTTGAGGATATTTGGGTCACTCCAACAGTGTCTCTGCTCTCTCACCCCACTGACCCCATCCTTTAGATTTGGGGTTGCTCCCAAATATCCTTCCCCCTCTCCCTCACCACATCACAACCATGCAGATTGTGTATGTCTGACTCTGCCCCAGGCCCAGGGTGGGACTTGACTGGTATAAAATTGTTTCAGTAGGTCCTACCCCCTTGCATAGTGGCTGACCTAGATAGAAGTCATTTAGCAAAAGGAATTTCCATGGAATGCTACAGGGTACAGACGTGAATCGGTTATCTTGAAGCTGGGAATTCTGGAACACAGATACAGTTCTAGAGTGTGCAGGCTTGGAATATAAGGGAAGCTAGCTGAGAATAAAGTTTATCTACAGGGAATTAAAGGGAAATGATGGCAGAACTCAAACCCGGTTTGTGTTGATTGCAACTACAGCATCCTGGCACTTTCCGGAAAGTAAAGGAAGCCAATACAGGGTGTATCAAGCCAGTTACTGCTGTGGGCAACTGGGCAACAAAGGGTAGAAATGGCCAAGAGGAGGTCACATATCTCAAAATCGCCCCAAGCAAAGGGAAGGAGCTGGGTTGATTACCCATTAGCTACCATCAGCCATTGAGAAGCACTGCTCTGGTTTACTGGATCTCAAACTAGAATCATCTGGGGAGGTTTGTTTGTTTGTTTGTTTGAAGTCATAATGCCTGGGTCCCATCTCCAGAGATCCTGAGTTTTCAGCCTGGGCACTGGGACTGGTAATAGCCCCCTAAGGGATTCTGGGAACAGGATCATTTGGGAAGCCCTAGCCTAGGTGACTTCTCAGATCCCTTTAAGCCTACATTTTTCAGGGCCTCCCTGAACAAGTTAAACTGAGGATGCAAACCCTGAGAAAGTCACCAGTGCAGCTGGAGATAAATCAACTTACTCGCTGGGGCTGCAGCTGGTGGCGGCCTGAGAAAGGAGGCTTTTGGCCTCAACTCCACTGTTCGTGCTCCTGTGACCACAAAGGAGCCTGGCCCGCAGACTTCGAAAGAAAAAAATGTCAAGCATATTTTCCGAGGTTTAATTTCCTTCCAGTGTCCTGAAGAAACCTTCCTCAAAGCTTATGCTGCCTCAACCCCAGTCTCTGGTAATCACATCAAAGACTTTGAAACTGAGACCCAGTGTGACTTTGCTAAAGTAAATAAAACCTGGGGGAGAAGGGAAATTAAAAAGAACACAGGTCTAGAAGCCAAATCTCTACCAAGAAGGTGAAAGAGAAGCTGGGTGGGGGTGGGGGTGCAGAATTCTGAGAGTTTAAAATTCAGGAAGAGAAGGACAATACACTAGGGTTGCCAAATTTAACAAATTAAAACGCAGGATGCCTAGTTCAATTTTAATTTCAGATGAACAATAAATTTTTTTTTTTTTTAGTGTACAAGCATGTCCCATGCCATATTTGGAGCACACTTATATTAAATATTGCAGGGGATATACTTATACAAAAAATATTATTCGTTGCCTGTATGAAATTCAAATTGAACTGGGCATCCTGGACTTTATCTGACAACCCAGAAACATAGATAAATAGGTTGGTTTCAACTGGTTAGGGCACCCTTAACTAGGTGTCTGAGTTAAACTGGGTTTCCATCTGCTTAATTAGATGTCTCTGAAAAAAAAGAAAAAAATTTTTTAATTAAAAAAAAAGAATATTAGATGCCTCAGGTCTTGGATGTCCCTGGGTGTCCCTGGCCCATACAGGTGTCTGGCCTCCTGTTTGTTGGTGGAGGGAAAATGCCCGAAGAAGATGTGGAAATAGACAGGTGAAAGGGGGAGGAGAGTGGAGGGGATCCACACCGGGAGGGATCCTCCCCGCAACCCCCACCCCCAGAAGAGCTCCAGCCCAGTCGAGGGCGAGACTTTGCCTTGCCTTCAGTCAACTAAGGATTCGGAGCGAAAGTCTTCAGAAATCAGGGGAATTGCTGCGCTCAACCCTGCAGCGATAGGAAGGGGAACCGAAGGCCGGAGTTCCGCAGCCCCCCACTCAGGGCCACCCCTCCCCAGTCTGCCTGCCTCCATCCACCGCCCTCTCGCCCCACCTCCTGCCCCTCCAAATAAGGAAGCTGGAGGCTGAGTAATAGCCGGCTGTGCCGGCGGGACTGCTCCCCTCCCCCAGGCTGGCGGCCGCGGGGCGGGAGCGGAGCGCAGCTGGGAGCCGGGCGGACCCGCGGCAGCGGAGCTTCTCCGGCTCCGCCGCTCCGCCTGCACCCGTGCCGGCCAAGGTCAGAGTCGGAGGCCGGCGGCTGGCACCTTAGCGCCAGGCCAAGGTGCGACGAGGCCTGCGGGCTGCCAAGAGCTGGATCGGCTCCTGCGCGGCGGGCTGGCGGCGCGGGGAGGTGGCAGATGACGTGGCAGCGCGAAGAAGCGCCACATCCTGGGGTTCAGACCTTCGGCGCCCAGGAGCTGACCCAAAGAAAACACCCCAGACCAAGAAAGAGAGATGTGTCCGGAAATATTCACCGTGGCATCAGGAAATGATTTCATAAATCTTGGAGTTTTTTTGTTTGTTTTTTTGCTTTTGGCATTAAATCCCCACTTGGTGACAGGCACCCAGCCAGCTACTAGGTACACAAATGTGGGTGTAAACCAGTCTCCTTTGCCCCCAGGAGGTTCACAAGCAAAATGATGGCAGTTAAGACCACAGGCTGAGGTAGCTGTGGGTTTAAACAAGGGTCTGTCTCCTCATGTGTGAGATAGAGACACCTCAGAGGGAAGGGGTGAAGATTCAAATAGGCACAGGGCCTCAGCAAGTAAGCTCGCAACAGTTACAGATTATTATCGTTATTGCTATTACTGTAGGGATGTGATAGGTGCCACAACAGGATGTACAAACTATAATGCAAGCAGGAGGAGGATGTGCAAAGCCCCAGAACAGAAGAAAGTGTCAGCTCTGAGAACACAGAGCATATATTTAGCTCTGCCTGGAGATGTCACCGAAGGCCCAAGGTGACAGTTCAGCTGGATCTTGGAGGGTGTGTAGAAATTTGCTGGACAAACAAGAAATGAAAAAGACATTTCAGGTAGAAGCAAATATGTTGGCCAAGAGAGAGAAGAGAAGGGGCAGTGTGGATTTCAAAAACAACTTCTGGGGAAGCTGGGATGGTCCAGCGGGTTAAGCTCTCGCTTTGCAGCCCCGGAGACCAAGGATTGAACCCGGCTCCGGCCCAGGCGGACCCATATAGTGAACTGGGGTGTGCCCCCGGTTCAGTTCTCATTGGGGCCTATGTGGGAGGCTCCCGGCCCAGTTCCTGCCCTGCACAGCCCTGCGGCCACCTGTGGAGTGAAACTATATGGAAAACTAATGTCAACTATGGAGACTGCTCTAGGCCCTCCCCTTTCTCTCTGTCTCTCTGTCTCTCTCTGTCAAAAAACAATAAAAAAATAAATCTTTAAGAATGATTTCTAAGTGTCTTGTGAAAAAGCAGATTACCGTTCAGTGTTGTAAATTCTGTGCATCTGTCCTCAGTCATATGGATACCAAGCTGGCCCCCTACTGTGACCATCTTAACAGTGGCTCTGCACACTCAACTCCCTCCCCCCATCCCCACCCCCAACACAGCCCTCATCACAGCAAGGTCTTCATTCTTTTGGTGACCACCTCAACCCACTCAAGATGCTTTGAGGCCAACATCAAAAGAGAAGGGTCTGGGTCTTTATCCTTTTCTTCCCACAATGATTCTTGGCCCCTGTGCAAATTTGCCCACCCCTTTCCCAGCAGCCTTTAAGTTCTTCATATCAAGAGATACTGAAAAGAATAGGGATGAGCCATTTCTTTGTCCACTGACCCAAATCCAAGTCAGACCCCAAGTTCTTGAAAGACAGGACTGTGATGATAATATTAGTCACAGCAGTTAAACACAGTAGCTTCCTCTCCATCAAGCACTTTACATATACCATCTCCATGAATCGTTATTCTTATCCCCTCCCTGGTTTGGGAGAATGCATCTGAGTTAAGTAGTCTGCTCAAGGCCACACAGCTAGTAATGGTGAATCTGAGATTCAAAACCAGGGCTGCCTTACTTCAGAGCCCATTCTCTTACCACTGAGCCATGCTATTTAAAAAGCTAAACAGGCCAAGTTAGGGCTTTGATAAGTATAGAGTGAAGGCACCTCTCCTGACTTCTTTAATTGGGGGAGGGGTTAGCTGGTGAGGCTGTCACAAGCCCATAAGGGGTGGTAGCCACAGATCTGAGTACCAGACATTGAGTCTCTGTGCATCAGACACTGACTGCCCTGCATGTCGTGTCTGTATCAGTTGGGATCCCAGCAAAAAACCAAACCCATGAGAGGTCTTTGAACTGAGGGAATTTAATACAGGGGATTTGTTTTGCAGCTTTCTGAGGAGCCAAATGGATGGTGAGGTGACCCAGAGTTTAGTGACAACAGGAAGTCATTGCTGCCACCACTAGAGCCAGGACAGGAAGGGACAAAAGGAGAAGGTGGGGTTACCAGAGCCCATGGTTCAGGGCCACGCAGCAGGAGGTGGAGGTGTAGTGGAGATGTAGCTATGGCCAGGGATGCCACCAGAGGAAGGAGGGAGAAGCAAGGGGAGAGATTTCTAGCCCTGACAAATGTCCTTCAAGGTAGTTGTTTTTACCCCATTTTAGAGATGAGGAAATAGACTTGGGGAAGTTGAGTGAGTGACCCAAGCATAATGAAGCAACTTTTAGGTCAGTGGAGCCTTGATTTAGACCCAAGTCAGTGGGTGTGTCTTCATGGCTCAAGCCAAACTAGTCACCTCAGAACTTTGTGAACCACGAAGAATTCAGTAACAACAAAAGAAGATAATTTAGGAGCCTTGAGATTCCCAAGACTTGGCCAATGTGGGGTTAGGGATCACAGGCCCTGTCATGCAATGGTATTTACAATTCCTTCCTCTTCTGTCCCTCCAGGTCCTGGTTGTTACCCAGAAAGGAAAATTATATTAAGCCAACCAGGACTCTGGGTGTTGGAACTAAAGGCAATTTTTATTTTCTTTTTGTGCTCTTCTGTATTTCCCCAAATTTTCTCCATGAATATGCACGTCATTGTTAATGGGAAAGACAGACAATTTTTAGGCAACACCACACTAGTAGCAGGCTCCAGGCAAAGCCTTTCACAGGAAAAAAAAAGTTAGGGCCAAAGATGGTGACAGGAGAATGCGGGGATAGCTCAGCAGGTTGAGCGCTTGCCTTGCAACTGCGAGGCCTTGGGATAGAGTCCCAGCCCTGGGCTGTGCAAACCCATGTGCTGAACTGTGGCACACCTGTAACTGCCGGGGAGGTGGTGGAGGTTCTCGCTTCCCATGTGGGAGGCCCCCAGTTCAGTTCCGGCCCTACACGGCCCCACACTCACCTGTGTGGAATGAAACCATGTCACAACTAATGACGTGCAACTATGGAGACTGCTCTGGGCCCTTTTTCCTTCTCTAGTTCTCTCACCTTCTCTCAGAAAAACAATAAAATAAATCTTTGAAAAAAAAGATGGTGACAGGAGGGAGAACTGGACAGCACAAATGGCTTGTCACCATTCTGCAGCCTCCTCCTTTGGGAGGGGACAAAACCAGGAGCCAAAACATGATATGGTCTGGGCACTTCTTCACCAACACACACAAACACACCTCATATGCGCACACACACACATTTATTTACACACATACCACAGTTAAATGTATAAATACACACACATGCCTACCCACAGCACATATGTGACAGGGGACCCCCCAAAAACAATTATATTCTGCCTCCAGAATATAATTCTCAGGTCCCTTGTAGCATAGGCTTCCCACATTAGGTGAGTGTTCTAGGAACCCATCTGCATTCATGTGCCAGCTGGTGTTGTGAGAAAAAGCATTCAGTTTCAGTGAATTTTTTACGGAAGAAAAGTCCCAAGTTGTGGCAAACAGGTGACTGGTTCTTCCACTATGACAAGGCACCTGCCCACACCGCACTGAGTGTGCAGCAGTTTTTGACCAAAAATGGCATGACCCTTGTGCCCCACCCTCCCTATTCACTGTATTTCTCCCCAAGTGACTTTATTTTGTTTCCCTGAGTGAATAATGTCCTCAAAGGGAAACATTTTTGTCAACGTGGAAGAGGTAAAACAAAAACTGGCAGGAGCGCTAAAAGGCATCAACAAAATCAATGAATTAAAATAATGTTCTGAGCAGTGGAAAAAGTGTCTCGATTTATATCAAATGGAGAGAACTGTGAAGGTGACTAAAGATTAAACATGTAACAATAGATAAACAATTTTTTTATAAATAAATTCCGGTTTTTTGGTTTCCCCCTCGTATATACATACACATATTTGCTCACTTATGCACACATGAAACACACTTGTATATACACATTCTTTTTTTTTTTTAATATTTTATTTATTTATTTATTTATTTTTGACAGAGAGAGAGAGAGAGAGAGAGAGAGAGAGAGAGACAGAGAGACAGAGAGAGGACTGAACCGGGGGAGCTCCCAGTTCAGCACATGGTTCCGCACAGGCTGGGGCCAGGATTCAATCCTCAGTCCCCAGCGCTGCAAAGTGAGCGCTTAACCCACTGAGCCATCCCGGCTTCCCCTCTATATATACACATTCTTGTTCACACATACACATACATGTACGTGCACACACACATAAATATGTACAGGCCAAACAGAAGTCTCTTCTATACACACACATATATGTGCACACATCACACCCATATATACACCTGCACACGTGTATACACATCGTGCACACACAAGCTCATTCTGTTTCACTTTTAAAATGGGACTTGGCAAGTTCTTCCTGGCACAACCATCTCACAAGTGTTTCTCTGGCCTCTTCCAGGCAGCTCCCAGCAATGCTTCGCAGGAACAGGGAGCCTTCACTGTTGGCCCCAGAACATGTGTCACAGGTGCCATCCCAGGGGTGGGCTGCAGAGAGCATTTCCCTCTGTGACCACCCCTGGAGGCTCTGCCTGTCTCTTTGCATGCCCAGCACCCGTGAGCTCACACCCAGCAGGGCTGACCAGGAGCTCCGTCAGAGCCCACACTCCCCTGAGTCACCCAGACTCTAAAGAGTGGCTGCAGTTTGCTGAGTCCACACATGCCTGGAGGAAGCCCGTGAGGCCAGACCTGCCTGGGCCCACCGAAAGGCCCTTGGGGTCAGAATGCTTGGGCCAAGCCCCTGCTCCTCTGTGAATCTGTAATGAAGGGGGCTCTCAGCTCTGAAGACCCAACACAGTGCGTCCCTGGGGTGCTGGCTGCATCAAGTGCTTGTAGTTCATGCTGCAGGCTGAGCTTCCTGACCTTGCAGGCAACTGGAGAGGAATTCAATTCCGAGGATGAAGCGCACCATAAGTCCTCAGCTACCATTATTTATCTCCCCCTCATCCCCCACTCCAGGTTCCCACAGTCACGGCCACTGTAAATATATATGGAGCAGCAGAGAGCCTGGGTGGCCTAGGAGGAAGGCAGGGGAGGGGAACCCCCAAACAATGTACTCACTCCCTCCCACCCCACAGGTTAACCACAGCTGAGTGATTTGCCAAAAACATCTGCCCATATGGTTCCTGGATGACATATTGAGTAGCAAAGAGTCCTGGATGGGAGGCAGCAGCTGGGAGCCAAGAGCCTCTGGGGGCATCTAGAACAGGAAGGAGGTGGCAGGCCTGTATCTACAGGTGTATGGACAAGGTCACATGGGCAAGTCATGGGCTTGTAGCTTTTGAGCATCAAGGCAGGGGATCCACTCAGGATGGGATAATATTCCCCTCTGTGCAAGGTGACCTTCCAAAGGGTATGCCACAGCAGAGACTGACAAAAACACCATCCATTACATCACAGGGTGTGTGGGTGAGGAGAGGCCATCAGTTTGAAATGATCTGAACTTGGCATCCCTTAGAAGAGAGGCATAAGCCCCGGGCAGTACAAGGAGTAAGGAATGGGCCCTCCAGGAAGGGGTTAACTCCCAGGGTGCCCGCAGTTGCATTGCTCTTTGAGCTTGGTCATCAGGCCCTGCAGAGCCCCCCTATGGCAGGCCATGTTCCTCACCACAGGGTCAGGAGTTGGTGAGCCCAAGGGGACACGTCCAGTTAGATGATCCCACACACCCACTTCCTCTAGAGTAGGCCTCAGGGGTGGCCCAGGAGCCACTGTGTACAAGATGTCTACATGGTAACTGCAGTGGTCAGGGTCTCATTAGGAAAACAGAGCCCAGGCCAAGTCGCTCAATGGTGAATAGAGGAATTACAAAGGTGACAGAAGAGCTGAAAACCTAAATGGGGAGGGTGAAGCAAGCAACTCAAGGATCAGAAGCAGTAAGAAACTGCTACTTCCCTAGAGCTGAAGGAAGGAGCAGAAGGTATTATCAAGAGCTGGAACTACATTCAGCAGGAGCTGGAATAATGGAGGAGACACAGCCATTGCTGGAGAAACCACTTGAAGGAGAGAGCGCTGAAGGGAGCATCATTCTGGCTTCTTCCTTCCTCCCAGATGCCAATCTTCCACCAGGGCCTCCTATTGGCTGAATCTACAGAAAACCAGGGTGTAAGGGAGCCTGGGAAATGTAGTCCACAGGGCCAGGCACCTGAACACAGAGCACAGCAGGGAAAAGTAAGGGATGGATTGATGACAAGATAGGCTCCACTCCCTTAGCTGTAGGGTAAGGATGAAAAGGTCTTCTATGCCTACCTGAGGGCAGGATGGCCTCAGCTGACATCTTTGAGTCTCTTCTGACCCAAACAGCAATGGAAGGGATAAGGATTGAGGTAGAAGTCACTGTCAATGGGTTTCTATCAGGAGGCAGAGTGGGAGAATGACCTTATGGGACACCTCAGGTTGCTTGACCTGCGGTTTGGGGGCCAGCATGAATGGATTCTCAACATTTCTTCTTCATCGCACAGTGGTTCCTGAATGGCCCTGCCAGCCAGAACTGGACTCTAACTCCTGGTTAACTGGAGTAGTCAGCCAACATTCTGGAAAAGTAACACTAGCAGCAGTTGTGGAGGAAGCGTCTACTCATCTAGGCACTAAGTAAGCTTAATGCTTGAGATGAACTATTTCATTTCATCCTTTTAACAATGCTCTGAGATAAGCATTAAGGGTGTCCTTAGGGGGGAAAACATATTGTAGTGAAAAAAAAAAAACAACTCTGCCCCAGGTGTCCATAAATAAATGAACAGAGTTGAAGTCCTGAAACTGAAAATGAGGCTGTCCAGGGAGATCTGAATAGGTAGTGTGGCTGCTTGAAGTCAAATTAGACCTTTGACCAACATAATTTTCTATTAAGTGAATAGAAAAGAAATTAACTTCTGTATAAGTTCTATGTATTAATAATAAAGCATGTATCATTACTACAGGTGTTTCCATTCACTATTTGTTGTGATTTGACATTGTAAAAGCTTCACATGACATCATATTTTAGAGGCAAAAAGAAGTGTTGAGAGGTGGAGTCACATGCCCAGGGTCACACAGCTTGTCAGTTGGAGACACTGTCACTCAATGATGAAATAACTGTTAATTAACCTACACACACTGCTGACATTTCCCCACCCATCCAGTCATATTCAAGGCTGCTAGCCCCTGAGCCAAGGAGGGCAGGGAAGAGGGGTCATGTTAAATGTGCATGTTCTGACAACATCACAAGGCCAACTACAGACTGGGGAGGCACCCGAGTGTGGTGCTACTTCTGCATTATATCAACACAATGAGTATTGTGTGTGAATGGAAGGAGGTCAGTACATGCCCCCAGTAGTAGAGTGGACAGTCAGCTCTCAGCAGCCTCTCTGACTCTCCCTGGCTTTCCCCTTTGACAGATGAAAAGACCATATCATGGAGGGGCTGTAGAGTTCTCCAGTCCCATGTCATTTGCAGGCCCAGAGGGGTTGGGTGACTTGCCCAAGGTCACACAGCTGGTGAGAGGAGAACCACACACCATAACCACATGCAGCTGCAAATCTATTTCATGGCCTGATTCCTCTGTCTTTCTCTAGAATGCCTCTTTGCTACTACAGAGTTTCGATATTTCAAACCTAGAAGGCAGAATGGCTTGGGTTCGGTTTCTCACACACTCCTTCACATGTTAAGGCAAGATTGTACTCTTGAATTAAAAGCAGAAAGTTACAAAATTTGATTTAAGACATAACTCTCTTCCTCCTCCCCACCCCAAATACATTAGGACCCTTCCACCCCCGCCCCCCTCTCTCTCTCACATGCACACACACACACACACACACACACACAATATTCTACAGGTCAATAGAGAGGAATTTATGAGTTTTCCTGTTCTGGGCAGGACACTTCCCAAAAAATACAATTAAGTCTTCACCATTCAGTCCCAACCATGTGGTTTTATGGGATAGGCAAAGTGAAAGAAGGGGAGAACTTGTCTTAACTTAGGTCTTTGGCCACACAATCCAGGCTTCTTGTCCAATTCTTCTATCAGGAACCAGTGGGTCCATATCTTCCAGTTGCTATAGGATAGCTTAGGGGAGGATTAATACTCTGCCAGAACTGGTGTGTTGTCGGGGTCAGCATTGCTCATACCTAGAGCTCTTGCTCATGGCTGAAGAACTGTCAGGAGCAGGAGCCTATTTCTACCTTACTCAGAGATAGACACTCCAGTCAAAAACCAACTGCTTCTGAATGCAAGGATATTATTGTATCAGTTAGTTTTTGCTGCATAACAAACCACCCCAATATATTAGTGGTTTAAAACAACCACCATTTACTTAGCTCGTGGTTGAGCTGGACTCTGCTGGGTGAGTCTTTTGATCCCAGCTGGGCTCTTTCCCACATCTCTGACCAGCTGCTTAGTGTGCTGCACCTGGCTGACTGAGGCTGGCTCAGCTGTGATGTTATGCCTCTGCTCCATGTGGCCTCTCATTCTCAGCAGAGTGGCCTGGGCTCTGTACACCTGGCAGGATACCTAGACAAGGCCAGAGTACTCAAGGCCTCCTGAGGCCCAGGCATAGAACAGTTATAAAGTCCTTTCCACCATAATCCAATAGCTAGTCAAGTCACAAGGCCAGGCCTGATTCAAGGATTGAGAAAGTAGTCCCAGGTCTTAGTGGGAGAAGCTGCAAAGTCATACTGCAAAGGGAAATGGATAAAGGGAAGAGAGAAGGATTGTCATGATTTTTGCAATTGATCTTCCCCAGAGGTTCATACTAAATTTTTCTGGGAACAAATTCTTCTAGTAGGGGTTCCAGGGAGAAAAAAAAATGTTGAGTTGAATAGTCCACCCAAGCAAGGATTCAGCGGCACCAGTCCGATGTGCACCTACTAAGTGTGAACCTTCAGTGGAAGCAAGGGGCAGGTCCTTCAGCAGTGCTGAACGTAAGTACTGGCTCACAAAAGCCAACTGCTAAATAGTAAGAAATTTTGTGAGCCTGGTGTTAAACCATCATAGCTTGAAAATGGTCACCAGGGGAAGTGGCAAGAGTTAAAAATCAGTGCTTTTTCTCCCAAGGAGCTGGTTTATAGCACACCACTGCCCTTAGGCCAAAACCAATACTTACTCTTCCAATCTAAGGAGTAAGGAGGATGGATACACAGTGAATGATTTTAGCACACCATTCAGAACATGATGAGTACAAGAAGTAAACTGAGAGACCAAAGACTTAGAGGAAAGGACCTCAGATCCGGGGGAGGTAGACATTAGGTAAGGCACTGTGGGTGAGGTGGCCTTTTACCTGGGTCTTAAAGCACAAGTAAAGATTGCCTTGGCTGGAGGTAAGGCTGCAGCTTCAGTGGACAGCAAAGGCACAGGCAGAGAGGGGACTGAGGCCACCAGTGTATTGTTTAGTACGAGTTTGGCTTTCAGTGACAGAAACCACCCCCATCCCAAAAAACAAAAACAAACAAACAAAAAAAAACCCCAAGAAGTTTAATTCTCTCCCCATGGCGATCTTGGGAAGCAAGTGGTCCAGCTCTGTCCTCTACTCAGTCCTTCACCACACCTCATGTTCTAGAATCTCAGAGAACAGGTATGAGCACTCCCTCTCTCTCCCTGTCTTGGGAGTAGCAGGTCATCCAATGGCCATGGATTTGACACCCAGTTTTCCCCCTCACTGGCCATGTGAACTTGTACAACTTGTTTCATCTTTCTGAACTGTGGTTTCTAATTTATAAAAATGGAACAAGAGTAACTCACAGGGTCACAAAGCTTCAGAGGTCAGGGCCTGTGCATAACTTAGCACAGTAGAGAAGTGGAGTGTATGTATATAAAAGAGAGAGACAAACAGGCCCAGGCCAGCACCCCTATGGGCCTCCCTCTGTCTGCTCTAGGAGCAGGTACTCCCCTTCCCAGGCTTGGGTGAGGGGGCAGTGGGAGCCTGGCCCTGTGGAGTTTGGCTCTATATGGGCAGCTGTGCTGAAACTTGATCACATCCATGGCTTTGCTGAGGGTCTTTGGGAATGCCAGGCCCAGCCCCCACCTTCACCTGGAGCCCACATTCCCAGGAGGGGACTGTGCCAGCCACCCCTGCCTGGAGAGGCCTCTTTGGGAAATAGTACTGACGCCTCCAGGGTCAAGGGGTAGGGCTGCCTGGTTGTGGAAGGCCACGATACAAACGGGAGGGGTTAAAGGCAGGAAGTCTGCTGGGTCAGTGATCCAAGCAAATATTTGGCAAATCAATGCTCAAGGTTGACCTTGACTGTTCATCACCCTGGTCATGAGGAAGTGGCTTCCGGCCACTCTGCCCTGTACCTCCCCTTTCTGCAGCCTGCAGAGATGGTTGTTTTTGGCAGTCAGGGGCCCACCCGGCCTCCCAGCTCCTGGCCTCCAGTTCCCTGCCCTGCCCGCCTAACCCCACGTGGTCTGGGACAAATCATTTTCTCCTCCAGAACGAGTGACCAGAGGAGGCAAGCAACTGCGGGTGTGCAATGTCACTCCTGGTGAGAGGTCCACCCACTCGCTCTCCCCGAACCACCTGGGCACATAGCACTGGCCCCTCCAGCTGGCAAAGATGCCCCTCTTCCAAGCCCCTGTGGAGAGAGCCTCAAGGGAGCTGGACCAACATTTTGGCTGTGGCTGGAGAGGAAGTCCTATACTTTCTCAGAAAGCTGCTGAGCATCGCTCAGAGCCAAGAGCCAAGATCAGCACTGCCTCTCAGAGCGCTTTGTTCCACTTACTGGAGGCTAAAAATACACTGGCACTGCCAAAGGCAGTCCTCGAGAGCCCAGGGAGCCAGCCGTGGGAGACGGTTATCCTAGCACCTGGCACAATTAAAAGGAGAAACGCAGTTCCCTCCTCAACACAGAATTAGCCCGCCTCTCGGGCCCCCTGCTCGTTGTCTCCCAGAATTTCCCTCTGTTGCTTCTTTTTAAACATGTGGACTTCCCTGCCCCCTGCTCTGTGCCTGCCTCCTTTTCCTCTCCCCAGCCTGGACCACCTTCATCCCTGGGTGGAGCCTGGGGCTGCCTACCTGACTGATTTACACATGTCCAAACAACAACTCTCCTAAAAAATGCCCAGGAAGCTTCAAATTCCTCTAGCAAAGCCAGAGTTAGCAACAAGGCTCAAATAGAAAATCCCCTTTGTGGGCAATAACTCAGTGGCTTTTACTCAAAAAGCATGTATTGATACCCTGCCTCAATCAATCTTAATCTTTTTAGGACCTCAAGCTTCTTTGAGAATTAGATGAAAGCTATGGACCCAGAAGAAGTCCTCATACACAACATCCTCCAAGCAATTTTAGGGAGTTTATGGATTGTGTGAACCCCATCCAGCAACTCCCACACACACCCTCTCAAGTGAGGCACACTTGATGTGCTGGAAGCCAGGCGCTAAGCTAGATCCTGAGAGAGACAGATGAATCTGACAGAGGACAGGCACACAGGCAAACACCAGCCAGCACCACAAGTGTGGAGAGAGAGGGACCAAGGCCTGTGGGCCTGGGAGTGGGAAGAGGGGCCAGCACACGACTAGAGTGTGGAGAAGAGGGTACATTTGAATGGAGTTTTGAAGGACACACATGATTTTACCAGAGAGGAAATGTAGCGTTAAAGAATTTGTGTACAGAATTTATGTTCATAGCAGGGCATAAAAAAATAAAACTATTTGGAGCAGGGACAGCCTGAGGACTTGTGCAGCATCTGAAAAGGCAGGTGTGTTGGTTTGCTGTTGCTGTGTGACAAACAACCACAACTTCAGAGGCTTTTTTTTTTTTTTTTGGACAGAGAGAGGAGATAGAGAGAGAGACAGAGAGAGAACTGAACTGGGGGAGCTCCCAGTTCAGCATATGGTTCCGCACGGGCCAGGGCCGGGATAAGATCCTCGGTCCCCAGTGCTGCAAAGTGAGCACCTAACCCACTGAGCCATCCCAGCTTCCCCTCAGAGGCTTCAAACAGTGCACACTGATGATCTCACGGTTTCTATGGGCTGGGACTGAGCAGGGCTCCACTTGGTTCTCAGCTCACTAGGCGCAAACAGTGTCTTCTGTGGCGATGATCCCATCTGAGGCGTAACGACAGGGAATCTGCTTCCTGGTTCATTCTGGCAGTTGGCAGAGTTCATTTCCTTGAGACCCCAAGACAGAGAGCCCCAACTTCCTACAGGCTGGAGGCTGGAGGCTGCCTCCAGTTCCTAACGGCACTCAGTGCCCAGAGGCTGCCTGCCTCGTGTCCTTCCCCACAGGCAGTTACAGCGTGGTTGTTGGCTTTTTCAGGGCCAGCAGGAGACTCCCTCTCAATAAAGTCGTCTAAGACAGATTCTTATATGATCAAGGCAGTGACATCCCACCACCTTTGCCATACTCCATTGGCGAGCAGCCAGTCACCGTTTCCACCAGCACCAATTGGGAGGGATTACACAGGGATAGCAACGGAAGGCGGAGACCACAGGCCATCATAGCATTCTGCCTACCTCAGTAAGACTTAGCTGGCACGTTCGAACTCAAGTGTAAAGGCCCTTGCGGGCCATAGTAGAACTTTATTCTGTGTGGACAGAGAGCCACTGAAAGGGGATGAAGAGGAAAGGACAAGAGTGAAAGCAAAGGGGTCATTACCATTTCGAAGGTGATTGCTATGGTTTGGTAGAGAGAACGAGGGGCTGTGGCCATGAGGATGGAGAAGAATGACCTAGTAACCACATAGCAGACCCTCATTACCTTCTAGTCTCTACTGTCACCTGATCAGGAAGGCTGTCCCTGTGCACCTGACATAAAATAATCCCATTTCCTCCTCTCCCAGCCCCTCACTCAGCCTTATTGTCTCACAGCACTTACTCTGTGTTTGCCTCTTAATCTGCTTGTTGCCTTTCTCCCCCTCGTAGAATGTACGGACTCTGTTCGGATTACTGCTATATCTCCAACTACCATAACAGGACCTGGGGTACAGTACATGCCCAATAAGCATTTGCTAACTACGTGAATGAATGAGTTCAAAAGCTATTCTGGCAATAGACTTACTAGAACTTCATACACTTAAAATATGGCAGTAGAAGAAGGATGCATTAGTGACTCTCAATGGTTTCTGTCTTGATAGATTGCATGGTGATTCTCAGTGCCATGGGAAGGAATGAAGCAAAATGGGAAGCAAACACTGTGTTAAACTTTGGCCTCATGGACCTGTGGTGGTCAGAGGTCAGCCAGGTTGGGGAATCTAGTGGGAAGTTGTAAATGTGAGATTCAGAGCTCATGAGATAAGTAGGAAACAAAGGAACCAGTTCTGTAGTCTGTGCCAGTAGGAGATAGATGAGATCACAGGGTTCAGTGAGAGGAGAGAAGCAAGGAAAAGCACTGGGAAGAAGGAGGAGCCAGTCTAAGGGGTAGAAGAAGATGCGAAATATCAATGAAAGAGTTCCAAGAAGGCAGGCAGGTCATGATCAATACTACAGAGAGGCCAAGCAAGCAAGATGAGAACTGAAAGCGTTTGGGAGCAGAAGTTACTGGAGGTCACGTGAGAGCAATCTCAGAGCAGTGGAGGTTTCCAGGTCAATGAGAGGCTGTAAGTCACTCCTTCAAGAAGGAATCTGGGATAATGCTGAGAACAGCTTTGATGATGAGGTGGGGAGGAGAGGAAAGGGGGATAGATCCAAGAGTGGGTGAAAGATATTCTTGGATGCACAAAAGTTCCTGGCCTAGAAGAGCAGACTTAGTGGGGATTCAGGATAGCTCAACAGGCTGAGCACTTGCCTTGCAACATCGAAGTCCAGAAATCAAATCTTCACCCTGGCCCAGGTACAACCCATATGCTGAACTGCAGCGCAACTGGTAACTGCTGGAATGGCTCAGTGATGAAGTTTCTCACCTGTCATGCAAGAGGTCCCCAGTTTTGTTTCCGTCCCACACAGCCCCACATCCACCTGTCTGGAATGAAACTGTCACAACTAATGATGTGCAACTATGGAGATTGATCTGGGCCCTCCTCCCCCCACCCCCCTTCTCTTTCTCTCTCTCTCTCACCTTTTCTCAAACAATAAAATAAACCTTAAAAAAAAAATCAGACTTAGAAAACTCACCTGAATAGCCCCTTTCTGCTTTGCCTCAACCCTTCCATTGGTGGAACATAGTTCAGGCCAAGAAGAGCTGAAGAAAGAAGAGACTTGGGCAGAAAACACCCATGGGCCCCTTGAACCTGCCCCCGATCCAATTCTCTCTCAGGCTTGTCCTAGCTGTTGAGAGAAGCTTAAAAGTCAGTGGGGTCTAGTGGAGCTCTGAGGCTCCTGGATTGTACATGGAGAGCGTGGCTCTCACCTTTTTCTCTAGGCTCAGACTTCATTACAGCCCTGTGGCAGATGGCATTTTTCAAAAATGACCATCACAGTATCTGCCGTCCCATGTGTTCTTTTATAACATGACCTTGACACTCTCCAATCAAGAAGTGAGGTTTGTGTCCCTTCCCCTTGAACCTGGTGAGCCTTTGTGACCACCTCAACCAGTAGAGTCCAACATAAACTATGTTAGGTGATGTCATCTCGTGGTTGGATCTCATAGTTGAACAGAACCATACAGCTTTCCTGGTTTTTCTCTCTTGGGACATGTGTTTGAAGCCTTGAGCCACTGTGTAACAAAGTTCAGTTATCCTAAAACCACCACAAAGAGAGACCCCCACCCAGCCTCAGCTGAGCTCCCAGCCAACCCATCCAGCCACCTCTCATCATGACTCATGACTCATGACCATGATATATCTGCCTTGTGCCCTGGGGGGTTCACAAGGCCCTGCCCCTTCACCTCTTCTGTACATTCCCTGTGAATTCCCATCTTCACCCACTCAAGCCCCAGAGTAAGTGATAAGCAAGCAGGCCTTGGGCCGAGTGCCCACCCCGAAAAAATCCTGATGACTGTGGGCACAGGTCACCTGCCCAGCTCCCGGGTCCCCACCCATTCCACTCCAGGAAATGTGGAAAATCCAGAGACTATCCCAGGCCCAGCTGCACTCCAGAAAGAACTGGGCAGGCTGCCCAGAATTACACAAAATGGACTTTGAGCTGATTATCCAAGCTGTACTCACGCCCCCACCTTCTTAGGAAGGGCGCTCTTCCCAGAACCAAGGCCACAGCATGTCACGAAAGCCAGATGTTGGCAGAGCAGGACAGCTGAGCTGGGATGGGCCCCTGGGGGTAAATGAGGCACATCCCTGATGCCTCTCCCAGCCTCCATCAGGGAAGGGGAAAGAGACCTTCATGGGCAGGGAGGGCCTTCATCCTCTTTATTGTAGGCAGCCCAACTACCTATACAGCCCCTTCATCCAAGTCTTTAGCAATGAGATGAATAAGAGCTTGGGATGCGTACCATGATGGTATTCCTTAAAGCAAAACTGATCAAATAAAAATTAGGGGAAAAAATTGTTTCATTTTCATGTTTGCATTAAGATAGATGTCACCTGTACACCTGGCGCATTTAAGATAGAATTTACTTTTTTATTTAAATTGCTTAATTCTTAGTTTATTCATTCTTTCAATAAATATTCATTGAGCATTTACTATGTGCAAGCACCATAAGAAAAAGACATATGTGAGAATATGCGAAGGATATTTCTAGATCAGTGTTTCCCAACCAGGGTTTCCCACAAACATTTGTCAATGTCTGGAGAGATTTTGGCATCTAGTGGATGGAGGCTGGGAATACTGCTAAATATCTTATAATGCACAGGACAGCCCCATACCATAGGATTATTTGTTCTGAAATGTTATTAGTGCTGAGATTAAGAAGTCCTGGTCTAGAAGGATTCACTAGAAACAGATGAAGGCTGCTTACCTGTGGGGAACAGGAAGGGAGACCAGGATACACTGACGTGTAAGATGATCAACCCCCATTGTGTGCCCTTTTGAACCATTTTGGATTGAACTTCTTAACAAGTGTATATATTACTATTTTCTTATGAATAACTGTGTCTTGAATTAGCCATAATTATTTGGTAGTCTTTTGCTGACTATTAGGGGAAAGGAAGAGGAGGGAAAACCAGGCACTGCACAGTACCTGCTGCCTACAACCCACGACCTCCACTGGACCAGCCTTTCTCAACCTCGGCACCAGTGGCATTACAGACCAGGTCATTCTTTCTTGTGGGAAGCCGTCCTGTACATTGGAGAATGGTTAGCAGCATTTCTGGCTTCTATGTACTTGATACCACTAGCACCCTCCCCTCATTCAGGACAACCAAAAATATTTCCATATATTTCTAAATGTCCCAAGGAGTCAAAATTGCCCCATGGTTGGGAACCACAGTGCTAGACCTACTCTGTGCAAATCCAAACATAAAAAAGTTCTCATTCATTGACCTCACAAACTTATGGTCCAGCTGGATCCTCAACTAGACACATAACCACACAAATCGGCCCAAGGATGTGGAGAGAACAGACAGTGCATTGAGCAAGGGCTGGGGAGTGTCTAAGCCACCTACAGGAAGTGCTGCTCATGGATCCCTGGGTGTAAAGAGGGGCCTCAGGGCTCCTTGAACCATCCACCCATTCCAAAGAGGGGGAAACAGAGCAGAGGGGTGATGTGGCCAAAGTCACACAGTGAATGATGTCCAGGCAGACCTGGGATGACTCATTCCCTCCAGCATTCCCAGATGTCCACTGAGACCTACCTTGTTCTTCATCCACCCCCCAGTTCCATGGGCAGCACGGAGCCTCCTGGTCTTTCCTCGCCCCTTGAAAGCGGGTCGCCTATGATGGCACATGACTAGGCTCACATGTTTTCTGCATCACCTTATCTTTCTAGATAAGCGATCACTGTTCCCTAGCACAGTGCTGGGCTCCAGTGGGAGCTGGCTTGTGTGTGAACACACAGAGGTGTCTCCTCAGGGCTGGAGGACCCCATCCAGAAGCTGGGGGCAGCATAGTCAGGAAATATCCTGGGCTGTGACCCTTTCTGCAACCTCAGGCAGCTGAGACCGGAGAAACCTAGTTTGCAAAACTCCCCAACTTTTCCACAGACGACAGCAGCAAGGAGAAATGGCATGAGAATCAAAACCCACCTTGTTTCAACTCCTTGGGGAAGGCAAGTCAGGGTGAACCCAGCCTTAGTCGCTGAGCCAGCCACTCCAGTTGGTCCTTTCTCTCCATCTGGTGTGTAAAGCAGGTTGCTCTCTCTATGGTTAAAAAGGTTTTTAACCATAAACTTTAAAAAAAGTTTTGAAGTCAGACTTCCTGTGTTGATAACTCCTTTCTGCTACCTCCTGGCTGTGTGACCTCAAACAAGTTATGTGACCTCCTTGAGCCTGAGTAGCTGCATCAGTAAAATAGATATAACATTGGGGAGGCTGGGATGGCTCCACAGGTTGAGCACTTGCCTTGCAACTGCGAGGCCCTGAGATGGAATCTGGCCCCGGCTCATGCAGAGCCAGCAACCGGTAAGCGCAGGGATGGCTGTGGGGGTTCTTACCTCCCATGCGAGAGGCAGTTTGGTTCCTGCCCCACGTGGCCCACGTCCACCATGTGAAATGAGACCATGGCATGACTGGTAGTGTATAGCTGTGGAGACTTCTCTGGGCCCTCCCTGCTTTCTCTTTCTCATGTTTCTCTCAAACAATAAAATAAATCTTTAAAAAAAATGGATATAACAGTGACCTCATCATAGTATAACTAGAGTCAGCTGAGATAAAGCATGTGATGTTCTTGGCACAGTGGCCAGCACATGGTAACTACAAGTTACATAATTTTTGCTGCTATTATTTTATTACTAATAATAAATATAATAATACCAACAACAAAAAAATAATAATACATGCATGAGCTGGTAAGTGGAGCCAGATACAAATTTTCACAAATAAATTCAAGTTTGAAGACAAAAGGGTTAGAAAACAAATACGAAATTTCTGGTCATTTGTGTAACATCCATGGCTCCCTGGTCCCCCATTTCATATTGGAATATAAAAGGATCTTTTAGAAACACATTTGAGTGCTAGTTTAGCCCATCTGAACAGCTAAAACACGATTGCCCTGTTCTTGGTTTCGGCTGTTTTCCAGCTGCGGTGTGCCTCTCATTGATCAGAGAGAAATCCCCAAGGTCTGGCAAAGGAAGCTTTTAATTGCTCTGGATGGACTGATTTTTGGCTTAACTGCTCAAGCGTATAATTGAGTGAGAGAGAGAGAGAGAATGAATCACCCTGAGATTGCTTTGAGATAAATATATAGACTAGTGAGACTTCCCCCTTCCTGACCAGACCTAACAGATCTCTGGCTGGGCTCCCACATGCCCTGGGGAAGGAGAGCACAAAGCAGGAACTGCATATTCCTGATCTTTATCAAAATAATAAGAGTGATAATAACAACCGCTATTCTTTTCAGATGTGCTTGCTGTAGGTTGAATTCCCCCAAAAGCAGACCCTGACACAGGGATTTTAGTCAACTTACTTTATTTGAAGGAGACCTTCAAGGCACCAGGAAGTGAGACAAAGAATGGAAGTCATCCAATAAAGGGTGTGCTATTGAGCAGGCTACCACTGGGCCCCCTGCCTGGAGCTTAATACTCCTGGGAATGTGGGGGCCAGTGCAAAACAGACTTGCGCATCATCTGTTCAAGGGATGAGGGATGAAGAAACTGGAGTATTTATACTCCAAGCCCATCAGTCACTGAGTCAGGGCTGCTCCTGGGGTGTGAATGCCCCGGCACTTACAGCCATCCCCAGTGCTGGCAGCCAGAGGAAACCCTGGGTCAGAGTCCCAAGAGATAGCTGTCAGGAGTGGGGCCTTCTGCAAAGGGGATATCTGGGGAATGGAGACACCGATTGGCACTTACATTAAAAAAAAAAAAAAAGAGAGTCCCTATTTTCTCGCTCAAAAGATCCAAGGACGTGTGACCTAATTGAATACATAATCTTTGTCAAAGTTGATGACAGTTAAATATCTATTTCAAACGATTAGTTTATTACCTACTCTGCGTGCCTACAATCCCATATTATTTGTGCTGATATATTACTTTAGAAGCATTGCTTTCTTCACCCACATTCCGGGACTCAATTTCATGCCAGTTCCTCCAATGCATCTTTGCATTCAGGGTCTTTGTCATCATCAAAGTCATCTTTTGAATCAGCAGAGTTTTCTGAGTAATACTTCTTCCCTCTCTTTCTCGGTTCTTGGTGACACAGTGTTTTTGGATGTTGGGGATGCTTTTGATGGATTTTTTATCCACTTCTGCAGCACCTATTTGCATAACATTAGAGCAGCTGGTTGTTTCATTCATCCCAGAGGTGTCTCATGGCCTCAGAAATATAACCACTGGCATATGGCTTTCTTAAGTGTCCTTAAAAGACTTGTTCACACTCATGTTGCAAGCTATGGCACCACATCCCTGGGACTTGGTTCCAAATCTGGGTTAAACTTTCTAGCCTCATTTTAGCAATTCCTTAGGTGACCTTAGTAAATAGCCAAAACAGCCACCGATGGGTGTTGTTTCAGGTAATGCATCTCACCCAAACAGCACCTGGTTGTTCAAAGTAAAATAATTGAGGCCACCCCATGATGCGAAAACTGTGAGGTGTTTCTTGAAAATGAAGAGCCTCTATCCCAGGGACCATATGGGGTGCGGGGAACACCACAGTGTATTCAAATATAGTGATTTGCTGGTTGCATGCCTAAACTCACCTAATCCTCACAAGCACCTCCACGAGGTGGGTTCTCTCGTCATTTCACTTCACAGATGGAGAAACTGAGGCTCTCAGTGGCACAAGGAGCAGTGGAGTAACTGTGGTGGATGTGACTTCAGGACATGAGCACCCTCCCCCTTCCCACACTGCCACCCCTGATGGGTGAGGGTTGTGCTATGGGCAGAGCTGGTAGACTCCCTGGCCAATCAGGAATCTCTGGGGGACAAAACTCCCCAGCTGATCCGGCAGCATGTTGGGGTCTTCTCTTTATTCTCCCGGCTTTCCTGGGCTAGAGAAGCAAGGCACGCCAGCTAAAAACGTCTGCAGGGAAATGCCAGGAAAGAGCTTTTTGCACACAGGGGTCTGGGACTCCTTGTAAACACAAGGCCCAAGACCATTTCGGATGGGCAGGCAAATGTCTGCAAGAGAAGATTTAAAAACAAGTCAAAACAGGAACACCTTGACCTCCTATCTTTTCTCTCCAGCTGATCCATCAGTCACACCGAAGCTATTTGCTGACTGATAAAGCAAAAGAACTAGAGAGGATAGTAAGGGAGTAGTGGCATTTAGCATGGTTTCATGGGAACACTGTGGGCTTTAGAGCCTGGTAGGGCTGAATTTACCACCTCTAAATGCTCTTGGCCTCAGTTTCACCATCAGTAGAATGGGCACCACTGCCTACCTCACAGAACATGTTAAAGCTTAAGTAGAATGCAGCTGTTGATATGAATCAGAGCTCAGCAGTGTTAATCCCCTTCCCCAACATCTCAACCAACAACTCTGAACACTTACAAGGTGCCACACACTGTGGGAAATTAAAGGGTGAGACACAGAAAAGAGACTCATTGCCTAATCTAATTAGAAAGAAAGACAAAAACACACAAAACAACAACAATAATAAAAGCCCTGCATGTACTTTATATGCATGCCCTGTCTTTGGGACAGGTCTTATTGTCATCACCATTTTACAGATGAGAAAACTGAGTCTCGGGTGTGAAGAAACTTGCTTAAGTTCACATAGTAAGTGGCAGCAGGGCAATTTGAACCCAGATCTGACTGGAAGCAAAGGAGAGAAGGGAGGGCTGGTGGGACCTTTTGAGGCACTGCAGTGATGCGGAGTGGGTCAGGTGCCTGGAAGCAGAAGAGAAAGCAGCCTCAGCAGGAATGGAGAGCTGGACATCTGGCTTCCTGCCCTTGCTCAGCATCTCCTACCAAACACCAAGGGATCCCCCTCAAGGGCAAATGGCATGCTTGTGTGCTAGAACCCCTCCTAAGTTCCACTGGAGACCCCCAGTCCAGGCCTGACACTGACAGCCATGTCTGGAACACCCCTATCTCCCCAAGCCAGGAAGTCAAGTAAGCCAGTGGCCACCCTTGCACCCCAAAGCCCCAGTGGAGTTTCCTGCCTTCTAGAAATCAGGATGTGAGATGAGAAAAGAGAAAGAAGCAGGAGAGGGATGTGAAGCCCCAGCAAAGAAAAGACAGGGGACCTCTTTTCCCCCAAAAGGCCCGTAAAATGAGACACGCCACAGCCATGGCTGCTGAGTGACCAGACAAAGCCATAGGCTTCCTAGAAGGATGCAGAGGTCCCACTAGAAAGTTGTCCTCGGCCTCGAACTCACATCTCTTCACAGCTGCGATGTGCAGAGGGTTCTCAATGGCAGGGTTTCAATTTTGCCAACAGATCCCCCCCAAATTGTGCCTCCAGCCCCCTGCAGACAGCGATATAAGCAAAACATACCAAGGAAGAGAAGTCTGATGCCAGCAAAGCTGGGAAGCAGCCCCAGAGCCAAACGCTACTCCGATGTTGTTTTAAATCAGCCAGTGGTGTTTCCTCCCACTGGTGACAATAACCAGATCCGGGGGGTGAGCAGGTGTTCCCCATCTCATGAACATGTCACAACCGCCAAAGAACGCCTTGAGACTGGACTTGCCTCTGGGCCACACAGAACTAGCACATGAAGCTCAGTGACCTGAAGAGGAAAATGAGAGGTGAGAGGTGACTTCTGTGACCTGCCCAGCACAGACATTCTCTAATTCCATATTTCCCGCGGCCTCCTTCATAACATCTCCATGAGGTCCGGTGGACTGGGCCTTTCAGTGACCCTCTCACTCTCTAAACAAGGAATATGGGTACTTTGCAGTGATAGCACTCACAGAACGCACAATTTCATCTCAAGAAAAGGCTGGTAGGCAATTGTCACTTTGTGGCAGTTCTTTTCCTATCTGGGGAAATGTGCTCCCGTTGTGTGGGTCTTGGTGGGTGGCAGGTCCTTTCCTAGTCCAGAGACCAGGGTAAGGGCATAGGCCTGGCCCAGACGGTTGGGTCACCCTGCACAATATTTCAAATGCAGAGCAAGAGGAATCAGTTAGCGTTCATTTCATGGTGGCAGCAGCTGGTGGCAGAAGCGGTGGCAGAGGCCACCAGCAGCAGTGTCCAGCAGTAGCAGTGTCCAGAGGGGTTTTCCAAACCAGCCCATCCCATGCCTTTGCCTGCAGTCCTGCCACCAGACCACCCATGACCCTAGTCAGTTTTCTGAGCCACAACTTGGGGCTATCTGTACATTGTGCCAGCTATCCAATACTCTCCCAATAGATCCTTTGTTTGTTTGTTTGTTTGTTTGTTTTTACTTAAAGTTAACTACAGTTGATTTCTGTTGCTTGCTCCCCCAAACACTGACTGATACAGTGTGCCAAACCATTCTTTTTTAGTTCAAGAGTTAAATAATGTCAAAGAATAATTTTGGGGAAAAATGGGGAAAATTATTATGCTCAACAAAATATACAGGTTTTATTTAATTTATTCATTAATGAAGGAACCAATTGAGATGTAAGTAGTTCAAAGGAGACTTCTCAGAACCAAAAACATACGGGTTACCAGAGTGCCGAAATTACTTTTTATATGCATGGAAGGAAGTCTATCCACAGGGCAATAACCAATTGAATTCCACTGGACACAATTAATTTGCATTTGTGTGAACACAACCATTGGCATTATAATCAGTTTGAACTTATATATTGTGAAGTAGCTCTTAGACAAAGAAAGGCAGAGGTAACCCGGAAGGGCTCCTCAGATGGGGCATTCAGTGATCTTTTTGTTTTTCTTGTCCTTAGGAAGGTCTTTCACCAATTTTCCCCCACAATAGTTTAAGAGATGACTAAATAGGTAGAAGAAACAATAAAGGCTGCACAGAAGATCCTGACCACTCCAGACTGGAATCATGTGGATTTGGGGAGGAGAAAGAAATTAGTGGGATTTTAAGGGCTGACTGAGAGTTGGAGAGAACTGTGTTCTGGGTGAAGGGGAAGTGTGAGCAGAGTAGGGGGCAAGGAGCCAAACATGTTCAGGCCTGTGGGCAGAGTAGACCCATCTCACCATAACAGCAGGTTTATGAAGGAAACTGGCAAGTGACAAGGTTGGAAATGTAAATTGGGACATCCTTATGGCTTACTACTGTGGCTCTCAGAGCTTATTAACAGTCTTGGCAAAAGAGAGGTAAGATGATAACATCAAAATAGCAGCAAAATAGTCTGCTCCTAGTAAATAATTTAGAGATGCCTTTCTAGTGACTATTTTTTTTTGGAAGTGTCCCCCTCCCTGCTGAGGATAAAGCAACAGCCAACCAGGTTTGGAACAGATGACCTTGGGGTTGAGGGGATAGAATCGGAACTCAGAAAGACTCAAGTGCAGTCAGGTGATGCTGATCTTGGAATCCTAAGAACATATAAATTGGGGTTGTTACCATGGTAACCCAGAGGCTGCCACACACTGGGTTTGAGGGAGCAGAAGCACAAAGCCTCAAGGACATTGTCAGTCTACAGGGAGAGGGTAGCAGGCCAGCAGAGAAGTGAGCATAGCCCCAGGTTGTCTGGCAACCTCTGCTCCATGAAGCTGTGAGGCTCCTCCTACAAGCCAGGCTTCTACTGGGAACCCCTTGTTCCTTGAGTTCACTTGACTGGCTCTCTGCTCCTTGTCTCAAAACAGGCTTCAAGGAGTATGATGAGCCTGGAGTCGTTTCTTCCCCAACACCCACTCTCCCTGCATTTTGAGCAAAGTTTGCAGGAGAGTTGTTGAATGAAGATTGAATGAATAGGGGAAGCCGGGATGGCTCAGTGGGTTAAGCGCTCACTTTGCAGCGCCGGGGACCGAGGATCGAATCCTGCCCCGGCCCGTGCAGAACCATGTGCTGAACTGGGGAGTTCCCACAGTTCAATTCTCTCTCTGTCTCTGTATCTCTCTCTCTTTGTCAAAAAATTAATAAAATTTAAAAAAAAAAAAGATTGAATGAATGGTGAATGGTACAAAACTCCATCATTTGACTTCTTTCAGGAAGACCCAAGACATTCCTCTTTATCTCCCACTTGTTTGTTAATTAAGCATCAATGGCTACCTTTCAGTGTGTACTTACCACATGTGAGGCACCATGCTCAGCTCTGCACCTTTCAGAGTGGTGTTTCAGAACTGGGCTGTGAGCCAACTAACTGCCTGAGTTTAAAGGCTGGCTCTGACTCTTACCAGCTGTGTGACTTTGGAAAAGTTACTTAACCTCTCCGGAGGGGGGGGGGGATCCCCACTCATAGAATGTGGAAAATAAGTTTACCTGCCTCGGGTTGTGGGGATTCAATATGTGAAAACAGGCAAAACACTTCAAAGAATACCTGACACAACGTAAGTGCTCAATAAATATTGGATCTACTCTTCAAACACCCTTCATAAAGTAAATATTCGTCATCTGCCGTTCAGATAGAAAAACTAAAGCTTGGGGAAGTTAAGCCCTCTCCTGAGCTATTAAGTAGTAGTGGGCCTAAGGTTCAGGTCTGTGGCTGATTCCAGAACCTGTTTGCAGAGCCATTACCTTATGTACCTTACATGTTTATTGTGCATCTACTAGGTACATAGTACAAGGTACTGGGGATACAGCTGTCACCAAGACACACTCGACTCCACCTCGTGGAGCCTGCCACCCCACCTCCATGCCCTCTCTAGAGGCTGACGCAGCTGGGCCTTCGGAGCAGCCCTCGCTGAAGCCCTGTGCGCCTTCCCCCTGGGCAGATGCTGCAGATGCTGCTGATTCAGGCCTGCAAGTTGAATCGTTCATCGGTTGGGTTAAGGAAGGGGAGACCCACAGCAGGAGGTACGGCCTTTTCTGGGGGGCCAACCTCTCCGTTAGCGCCTCCTGCATCATTCACAGAGGCTGGCAATGTTTAAATCCATCTTTTAATACAATACAGTGCGAACTAGATTAAAACCGGAGGGAGAAAGCGATCCAGCTGAGAAGCTCGACCCGCTCTCTCCTCCCGGTAGGTGAGCAGCAAGCTCGGCGAGCTGAAGGACGCCACGTAGCAGAACCAGCCTTCCGGTCTCTGGCCCGTCCCACTCCTCCTTCGGCTTCTCTTAGCTGCCCAAGCGAAGCCAGGCTGGTGCGGGAGGGAGGGCGTGGCAGGGCTTGCTCACCAAGCCCCGCCTCCCTGGCCTGGGCCCTCTTCCCCAGCCCCGTCCATCAGCACAGCCCGCCCCTTGGGGGCTCCTCCGCCACCTCCCCCGCTCCTCCCTCTCCTGCCCTGAGCCCCTGGGCAGCTGCCTCTTCCCTGCGCGTTCACGTACACACACAACGAACATATCGTACATCTCTCACGCCACTCGGCATCCACTTCCTTCAAGCTTTCTTCCTTATCCCCTTAGAGCCCGCGGAGCCCAGAGATTCAAGGACACACGGCTCTAGCATCAGACCCGCCTGGGATAAGATCCCTTGCACACTGCTTGCTAGCCGTGTGACTTTGGCGGGTTACGTACTTAATTTCTTTGGGCCTTAACATCTCCAACTATAAAGAGGGGATGATAGTAACAGTGCCCATCTCATAGGGCTATTGTATTAAATAAAATAACACAAGTAAAGGGTCTGACTTAAACTCAGCGTTGGTCTCCCATAGGCATAAAAAGGACCAATCAGAATTTAGAGCGTTAATCTTCCCAGAGAGAATTACAATTGGCCAAAGAGAGTCCTGTACACCGGGACAGAAATGAATGTTTTGTTTCAGAACATGTACAAGGGAGGAGAAGGCTGGAGGGGCCTCTCTCGCTCTATTCTAGATACCTCAAAGGCAGTCAAATTCTGCAGTCCATGTTTTTCATTCAGCATTTATTGAGCACCAGGTGTGTACCAAGCACTGTGCGAGGAGCCCCAGCCTCAAAGAGCTCAGAATGCAGTGGAAGAAAGAAATGTAAAAGTCAATGGTCACCAAGCGCACATTGCTGAAGGCAAAACAGAAGAGTCTAAGGAGCGCTACAAAAGCAGGAGAGGCACCGCAGATGGTGGCAGTTAGGAAACCTTCTTGGGTGACAGGCAGGTGGGTCTAAAGGGAGAACCATCCACGTGGATAGAAGGCACCCCTTTTTGAGCTTTCAGGTGTGCGGAAGGTCCTATTTGCAAAGGAAGCAGGCAGGATTCCTTAGCCCCATTTGGCTGATGAAAAAGTTGAGGCACCGAGAAAAAGTGACATCTGCCTCACGAGCAGACTTTTAGTAAAGAAGTGTCCAGCTCCCTCTTTTTCCATGCCTGGCAGGAGTTTACCAGGAAGAAAAGAAGATGAGCAAATAATAGAGGCTAGAAAGATAAGCCAGGGCTGGCTGCCTATGGGTCAGGTGTGGAGTCTGGACTTTGTCCCACGTGGGAGCAATGCACCTGCACAGAAGTGTCCACACCCCCACATTGCTCCACAGCCATAAGGCCAGCCTTTGTCCTTGTAATTCCAAGAACTGCCCTGAAACTGAACTCATTACTACCCATGGTTTAAAGGCAATGACTTAAAAAGAAGCCTGCTCAGGGAGAGAGGGGCGTTCCCTGTGGGAGAATCAGAGACCCGTTTCCTCACAGCCCCTGGCTGTGTCCATGCAGGGAGCAGGCATGAGCAGGACCGAGGGAGCGCGGTCACTATCGTCTATCAGACACTGAGTGAACCAGGCCCCCTGCTGGGACCCGCACAAGTACCAGCCCCCCCCCCCAAATAAATAAAGTCAGAACTCTGTCCCAGCAGCCTGCAATGAGAGTAGAACAGAAGCCTGGCTCTGTTCTACGCAGACATCTCAGGGGCTTGTGGAGGACTTGACCATCTCCTTAACCTGCAGGAGGGAAAAGTGGGGTGGGCAGGCTGGGGAGGTAGGGGGCTCCCCTGGTTTACTCTGAGCCCACACGGGCTAGGTAACAGGAACAGACATCTCTTTACCAGGAGTAAGTTTAGACAGAGTGGAGGCACTGGCCAGCAACAGCCAAACTGACCAAGTAAAAATACAGGATGCCCATTTGCATTTGAATTTTAGGTAACCCAGATAAAACATTTAGTATAAGGTATCCTATAAACGAGGCCATGGGATAAAGAGAAGGGGACAGACTTGAGATTTGATTTAGAGATAGGCTCCATGGGATTTGGTGAGGAGGTGGATGTGAGAAATGAGGATATGGGAGAAATCAAGGATGCTCCCAGGCTCAAGGCTGGAGCAACTGTGTGGTTAGTGAAGCCACTAAGTGAGAAAGGGAGATGGAGCAGGAGTCACTATTTTAAATGGGACAGAAAACAATGGTACTGTCCTGTTTCAAACGGCACATGTGGTCAGACTACTGACACCTTGATTTAGCCCAGTGACACTAGGCTGACCATACGTACTGCTTGAGACGGGACAGAACCGTTGTTTTCCATCCCATTTAAAATGGTACGTCTGGTCAGCCTAAGCAGAATGAGATAAGAGAGGGGAGTCATGGGTTCTGTTTCTGATGTTGTGAAATTGGGATTCTGGGCACCACCACCTAGGAGTGAGAGCTCCAGAATCAGGCCTCGAAGACTGTCAGCACTTGCAGATCACAGAGGAGAAAGACAGCCAAGGAAACAGAGTCAGAGCAGCCGGGAAGGCAGCAGGGAAATCCACAGGCATGGGCAAGAGAAGCAAGCGTCTGGGAGGCAGGGCCTAACCATACTGGATGCAGCAGGGAGGCTGAATAAGGGGAAATGAAACCCAGAGCCAGCCTGCAGTGGACTAACGGGGAAATTAGAGGAGAGGAAGGAAGGCAGCATACGCCCCATCCATCAAATCCGGTGCAGGAGGGGCTGGGGGCGGAGGGAGTAGAGGCAGCCCGAGGCTGGTGGGGCCAGAGCAGGAATCCATGCTAACCTTTGGGGCACTTCCCTGCCTGGAGTCTGGGGGACAAATCTTGACCTTCCTCTAACTGACAGTGAGGACTTGACAAATCCAGCCAAGTGGAAATTATAAACACACCTTGGTACACATATGCACAATGGAACTGGTGCACATGGATGGATTTAAAAACTGTTATAGGGAGTGAAAGAAGCTAGACTCAAAGAGCACCTGCAGTATGAGTCCATTTATAAGACGTCCTAGAAAAGGCAAAACTAACTGATGATGAAATAAAGATCAGAACAGCAGCCGTCTGGGGGGGGGGGGTTGCTGACTGGGCAGGGGCATGAGGAAATCTTCTGGGGGATTGGAACAGTCTGAACCTTAATAGGGGTTTGATTCACACGGGTGTATGTACTTGTCAAAACTCAGCAAATGGTCCACTTAAGATTTGAGTATTTTATCACAGGAAAATTTTAGATAGCAATTATAGTTATTCATTTCTCCTTAATGGTATATGTGCCATAGTGTTTAGGAGTAAAATGCACCGAAGTTTGCAGCTCTCCTTGAAAGGTATTAAAAAATAAGATGCATTGATAGGCAGAGGGAGAGATGGACAGATATATGATGAAGCAAATAGAACAAAATGCTACCCAGGTGAGTACCGTATTTTCCGACGTATAAGACGACCGGGCGTATAAGACGACCCCCTAATTTTACAGTTAAAACACAGGTTTAGGCCTATATTCGCTGTATAAGACTACAGCCTCAGAAGTGGGGGGTAGTCTTATACAGCGAATATAGGCCTAAACCTATGTTTTAACTGTAAAATTAGGGGGTCGTCTTATACGCCCGGTCGTCTTATACGCCGGAAAATACGGTATATGAGTGTTCACTGTACAATTTATTCAACTTTTCTGTACTTGAAAATTTTTATAATAAACATGGGTGGTGGGGAATAAAGAAAAAAAGATGAGAAAATACTTTTTATCTGATTCTAAAATATACCAGGTGTGATTAAAAAATATGGTAAATGTTTATGCATAAATAAAAAATGTATTACAGTAAAAGATTGCCATTAACCCCCCTCAAAATACTCCCCCTAAGAGGGCACCAGCATTATGGACACACTCAATGGTTTGGTGGTTACCAGGATAGGGGGGAGGAGCGGGGGGACAGTTGTGGGGGGAGGTGGGAGTGGGCACTAGATATAAGGTGATGGAAGGGGAGCTGATACTGAGTGATGGGCACATAATACGATGCATGAATGATGTGAGGTGGACTTGTACATCTGTAAACTGTC